>OY482670.1:118164379-118191879 GCA_960531455.1 Urophora cardui | reverse complement strand
GTTAATTAAATTAAACTAAATTGAGAAATTAGTTAACAGTAAATAGTTTTGTTTTTCGCAATTTTTAAGCAACAAGTAGACTAAACTTAGCTGAATATATACATACATACATACATACATACATACATACATACATACATACCAACAAACAAATTTACATTTCTTAAGTTTTGAGCAGACTTTTGTAATTCCTAATTTTATTCATTTTTCGTTCGTCAATCATTTGGCTTGTGAAGGCCTAATACAAATTTAAGATTTTATATATCCGCATTGTATTTTATTTTTAAACGAATACGTTACAAATTTATAACACACACTCTGCCCACTCAGTCGAAGGTATTTGAGTCTTTGATGTCTGAGCAAATACGTGCATATATATCTGATAATGACTTACTTTCCCCTTGCCAGTCTGGCTTTAGACCAGGGCATGGATGCTCAACTGCTATGGTAAAAATTCTTGACGATTTGCGAATTGCTTACGACAAAGGTAATATATCCCTTCTATGTTTACTTGACTTTTCTAAAGCATTTGACTCGGTTGATCATTCACTGCTCTATTCTAAACTCACGCATTACTTTGGGTTTGAGAAAATTGATAGCTACTTAACTGGCAGGTTTCAGAGAGTAAAAATTGGCACGGCTGTTTCGCAATTAAAACCAGTTCTATGTTGTGTTCCGCAGAGATCTATTCTAGGCCCTACTTTGTTCAGCATGTTCATAGATGACATATTCTTAGCTTGTAGGCATGTACGCTTACACGCGTATGCAGACGATATACAACTTTATTTATCTGGTTGTACAAATCAGTTGAATAAGATAACGCTTGACCTGAACAATGATTTGTCATCAATATCTGTATGGTCAATGCAGAACGGCCTTCAACTTAACCCTATCAAATCATACATACTACCGGTTATAAAGCGAAAAATTGATTTTAAAAATATTCCTACTATATATCTAAATGGTAACTCTCTTAAGGTTGTCGATAAAGTGACTAACTTGGGGTTTGTTATTAATTCAAATCTGACCTGTGTTGATCACGTCAACTCAGTCATAAGCAAAGTGTATGGTGCCCTTAGGAGCCTGAAACTCTCTGCTCACTGTACCCCAATTCATGTTAGGCGAAAGCTTGCCCGTCAGGTAATTTTACCAATTGTTACATATTCTGAGCTGGTATATAGTAACTATGACTCAAAATCAGCTCATAAAATCGATATTATTTTTAACCAAATTACCCGATATGTGCATGGTATTCGGAAGTATGATCACATATCGTCTTGGCGAACATCGTTACTAGGATGTGATATATTTGATTATTTTAAGGCCAGAAATTGTATTTTCTTATACAAGCTAATGAGTACGAAAACACCGTCTTATCTCTATCAAGAATTAACTTTTCCAAAATCAGTGCGTTCCTGTAATTTAATTGTGCCGTGTTTTAACTATAATAATTCTACACGACTGTTTTTCATCAATGCTATAAGAGTTTGGAATCTTATCCCTGTTAGCATTAGGAGCGGATTGAACTTAGGTAACTTCAAGAAAGTGTTATATAACTATTTCTCTACAAATAAATAAACAAATAATTTAGTGAACCAATTAATTTTAATTTTAATGTTTTATTGTTAGTTTTTAAGTTGAAATTTTTATATTTAGACTGTACATGCAATGTAATATGATCTCCATATAAGTATGTGTTGTACTATTAAAGATTCAATCTTGCTGTACTAATTTTGTCAAACCAATAAATACAAATACAAAAATATGTATGTATGTACATGTGTAAAGATGTGTGTAGCGCGCGTTTGTGTCTTAAGTCTTTTGTCTTTTTTCTTTGTTTCGTTTTTCTATACAGTCAATTGCGCTATGGCGCCTTTGTTATTGGTGCTGGCGCATCGCTAATGGTGTGTTGTTGTAAATGATAATAAAAACAAAGAATTTTGTGTTTTTGTATAAAAAAAGCGAAAAACAAAGAAACAAAAAAAAGACTTTATAGAAACTTGGCACATTTAGCAACATTAGAAAAATAATAAACAACATTCTGTCGCGAAAACTTGTACAAATACGACTAAGTAATTTTAAGTTAAATGTTAAATATTTTTTTTTGTAATTTGTTATTTGTTTAATATGAAATAATTTCATATCGAGCGCTTCTATATTAGCGCTTAATTGGTTGCTTAAAACAATAAATTATTAACTAAAAATAATTTAAAATCTGTCAATATGAACGGTAGCTTAGCGGAAAAAAATCTATTAAGCAGAATAAAATATTTTATGTGAATTTAAATGAGCTATTGGCCATTTTTTAATGAAGAAAAATTGAAAAAAATTTTTTGGTAGAAGTTATGGATCCATTTCGGAGACCACCACATCCCCTCATCAGACTTCTTCAAGCGGCCTCAACCGAGAATCGAACTTAAGTCGTTCGATTGGTAGTCCATTGTCTATACCATTGAGCTACCACCGCCGTCAGCTTTGTTTCGCTTAAATTTCAATTTTCCTTCCATTACAATCCACATACCAACAACAGTAGCTTAATGACACTCTGCCTTTGTACAAAGTTCTAAAGCTATTAACAAGCAAAGCTTTTGTACAGGCAATGCTTGTTATTGTTTCAGACAATAGCTCATTTAAAATGCTTTTCAGAGCTTTTTGGCCGGTGAATTATAAAGCAAAACACAAAGTTTTCTTTTTTCTCCTACGCGTTTCGGCGCATACTTGCGTCTTCCTCAGGGAGTCTATTTATTTTCCACAAATATATAAAAAGACGTATATAAACATTAATTACATTAATATAAATTATTTAAACACTAACATTAAATAAACATTTAAACCCATCACTTACATTTAAATAAATTACGAACTTATGACGTTTCCCAACAATACATTATACACGATTAAAATTAATTTTTTGTATCTACATAGTGCATTTCCTATTTTCTTTTGTCGTTTTTTCTTCTTTCTTTTGTTATTGTTGTTCTGTAAACGCAGTTTATGTTGTCGACGTCCTCTTTAAAATTCATTGCGTCATTTATTTTCTCTTGTATTCGTAAACTCTCAAGCGTCAATCTTGTTCTTGTCTTTCTCTCTATGTCTAATATTCTAGCATGGTCAAAGTCCGCTGCATGGCCAGTATCTGTTAAGTGTTGTGATAATGCTGTTGTTGGTTTGTGGTTTCTTGCGTCTGTTTTATGTTCGCCTAGTCTTACTCCTAGTGCACGTTTTGTAGTTCCTATGTAAGTTTTGTTGCAAGGTTCGTTAGTTTTACCTTTCCATTTGATCTCGTACACTACGTTGTGTTGTTGTTCCTTGTTAATATTGTCTTTCATCTTATTAAATATTTTGTTAAGTGTTTGTTGTGGTTTGTGTGCAAAAATTAGGTCGTCAAAATGCACTTTCTTAAAGTTTTGTTGTCAGTCAGTCCTTGTATGTATGTAACTCCCCTAAAAGTTTTGTTATTATTGTTGGTTGTGTTCGTTGATTTCGCTTTGTGTTGTGTTTGTCTAAGCTTTGTTGTTCTTAACCACTGATCTATCACCTTATTTGGATATCCATTTTTAGTTAATATGTCTTTAATCTTTATGTTGTTTTCTTTTATGAACTCCTGGTTGCTCAACGCGTAGATTTTGTTAATAAGGTTGATCGCAGTATTCTTTTTTTGGGACCAGGGGTGGTTAGAATTATAGTTTATTATCCTGGAGGAGGATGTTGGTTTTGTATACCAATTTGTCAATAGTCTATTTTCTTTTTTATGTATTGTTACGTCTAGGAAGGAAAGTTTTCCATCTTTTTCCAGTTCAGTGGTGAACTGGATTTTTCTGTGTTGCGAATTTAGTGTCTTTAAAATTTCCTCCACGTCATTAACTTTGATAATCGCGAATATATCATCTACGTATTTCGTTACGTGCAATAGCTCATTTAAGTTCACATAAAATAATTATTAGAATTAAAACGGCCATATAAATACAAAGAAAAAATATTTTTTTTTTTTATTTAATTTAAATTTATTTAGCTTAAAACAATGGCATTTAGTTTGCTTATTCATTGTTTTTTTCATTTAAATTCCTTTACGTCTAAGTCATGTCATTTTTGGGAGGCATTTTTGAAGCCATTTTGTTTTAATTTATTTCATTTTCATTCATATGGTAATGGTAAGTGAACAACTGGCTTCTTCTTCTTCTCGTTTTTAACTCGCCGTGTACAGAAGAATACAGGAGAATGTCAAACAAAGAAAAATTTGACTATGAGTTTGACATTCTGGTGGACAAAAAGTTAAAGCGAATCGAGGCGAATATTGCCGAATTCGCCCTGCCATTACCATCATGAATTTGCCTTGATTTACATCATAGACTGAATAAATAAATAAAATAAATAAAACAATAAAAAAAACAAGTTGAAGGCTCCATTCTTTTTAATATTTAGCTTTGTTCTTTTTTCATAACTTTGTTTTGTTATTTATAACAAAAGGATTTTTGGTGTAAACAAAATAATTACGTAAATATATAACAAAAGTTTGCCAAATTTAAAACATACATAAATAAGTGTGTCTGTAAGCAAACAATACCAATTATTGTGGCAATTTCCAAGCCATGTTTATAAATAGCAGAAAAAAAACAAACAAATATGATTAAAATGACAGCCAAAAAACTTCCTCTTTTTGATGGCCAAATCAATAACATAAATTTCTTCAAGCATACCTTAGAAGGTGCTCCTTCTTCTTCTACTACTTCTTCTTCTTTTTCTTCTTCCTCTTCTTCTTCTTCTTCCTCTTCTTCTTCTTATTATTCTTCTTCTTAATTCGCGCGTAACCGTCTAGGCGATTATGGACGAGTCCCATAAAGCGCGCCAATCGTTTATGTTTCATGCTTCCAGACCCTAATTGGAAATACCAAGCGAGGACGAGTCAATCTTCATTTGATCTTCCCACAGTAGAGGTCTCCCTTTCCTTCTGCTTTTATCAGGTCTCGATATAAATACTTTCTGGGCGGAAGCACCTTCATACATTCTCACGACATGACCTACCCAACGTAGACGCTAGATCTTTATTCGCTGAACGATGTAAATGGCTGCGTAAAGCTCGTGTAGCTCATCCTTACATCTCCGCGATACTCGTCATAGCTAACGCGCATAGGTCCATAAATCTTCCGAGGAACTTTTCGCTCGAATATTCCAAGTGCTATTTCATCTGATCTTGACATCGCCTATGCTTCTGCGCCGTACATGACGACTGGACTTTACTTTTCAATTGCTTACTTAGTACAAAGTAGCACTTATTGGCAAGATGGTTTCTTAGTTGGGTTTCCGGGCTGATATTTTTTTGGTGTTAATTCTGGTTTCCAAATAGACGAAGTTCTTAGCAGTTTCGAATTTATCCGATAAATGGGAGCAAATTGCCTGCCAAGAGGCGCTGTTTCTTTGTGTGATGACAGGAAGTATTTCATTTTGTCCTCGTTATCCGCCAAACCCGTTTTCTTATGTTAGGTCATTATCCGTCCTGGCCAGCTCGGTTTGCACTCAAAGCAGTATATAGCGGTCCACTACTTTTTGTCCTGGTTCTTAATGATATTCGTGCTTCCTTTCAGCTGGTGGTTGTCCACGTGATTCTCAACGTTTTCACACATACCTAGAAAATGTAAGGGAATTTTTATTAAGAACTCGATTTATCTAAATTAAAAAAAATTGTGGTCACGTATGCAAAGTTTAATAATGTCCTTAATGTTTCCTATGATATCTCGTTCGTTCTCACTTCGTCGTGTAAGTGAAATGAATGACCTCTTTGTTGTATTCGACTCTAAATTTACCTTTTAATAATAACTAGTATCGCCGGTGCTCGAAATTCGACCATGTAATTTATTTTTTCAACTTTGTATTGGTACAAAAATTATTCCTTTTCGCAGAGATAAGTAACACTTTCCAAATTCCAGTTGTACCGCAACACAGATTTACCCTTTTGATCACGGTCCGACACGAAATCATGGTCAAAATCAAGGCAGATCTACGAAGGTGGGCCCGGTTTCGAATTCAGAAATTTCCCATGTATTTTGTTATTGTAAATAATTGGTAGAGTGTAATGTCAAAATGATATTTCGCCGTGGTTAAAATCTGAATTCGCTTGGGTCTCGTCCATTCCTATTGGCCATGATGTGAATTCGCTTTGATTTTGACATTACACTCTACCTTTGTAAATAAAAAAAGAAGTTTTTCAATTCGCCGCCGAGCCTACCTGTTAGATATGCCTTGGTCAAAATTAAAATTACTCAGTGTGCTCTCCCGCTCTCTCTCTCATTTTTCGCTTTAATGGAAAAGCAATAGGATATATTTGGCCGCGTTGATTTTCATCTGAGCGTAAACTGGGCCAATGCATATAAAATAGAGAGAGCGCTTTTAAATTAAAGCGACTTTTCAACTGTGTTTACGATATTTGTAAACACGTTTACGATATCTATTTCTCTTAACTAAAAATTTTATTTATTAATTATAAAGAAATTAAATAATTTATAGAAAAAATTATATGCCTATGCACTGCTCCTGACTCAAACGAACACATCCATATCAATTTTATGTGGATATGAGTATGTTAAATGTGCTAAACAGCCTGGCAATTGTTTGTATGGAAAAAATGTTAGCCTATTAATATATAGATAATACAATGGCGCTATTATAACTCTGACGAGTTTTATGGCCGAGCTGCTCCTAATTCGAGGTGTGCTTCTTTTTTGTTTTTCCTACTAATTGGGTGGACCTACAGTTTTATGCCGGCTCCGAACGGCGAATGCATTTTTTATGAGAAGCTTTTTCATGGCAGAAATACACTCGGAGGGTATGCCGCCCACTGCCGAGAGGTGACCGCTGCTCTTAAAAAACCCAATAATTGGATTTTTACTAATTCGAAAATTTTTTTTGGTGTTTGCTCGGACTGGGGTTTGAGCCCGAGACCTCTGGCGTAGCAGGCGAACACTCTACACACTGCACCACAACGGCCATAAAAGCTTTAACTGAGTTTAATAGCCTTTCCCGGCATATTAATGTAGATTTTTCAGTCTCTAAAAATTGTTGAATTCAATATCTCAGCTTGCTTTTTAAGTAGTGATAATTGTTATGTGTTAGCCTTTAAGTTAAGTATATCTCGCTGCCTTACTACAATATTCACTTAGCCGTTAAGGCTTACTATTGTATCTCATTTGGCTAAATAAATAGACACTTATTATATTTTTTGTCAAATATTTCACTAATTTAATAATATACATTTTGTGAGTAACCAACACTCGAAAGCATTCACTTTGTATGACCCCTTAGTGTCAGAGCTGCATACATATATACATGGGCTGTTAAGCACTTTACCGCAGAAAGAATATTTGCTGTTTGTATGTACATATGTATGTCTGCATGCTTTGTATGCGCTTAATTGCGTTTAAATATATAAAAGTTTACATATCTATAAATACCTATGAATGGTATGCATTAGGGATCCCGCCCTTTTTGACTCCCCGGAAATCCCGGGATTGCTAGAATTTCATCCCGGGATTTTCGGGATAAAATAAAGAGAGAATATTCCCCTATTATAGCAAAGAAAAATTGTTTTATATATAATTTTTATTGGTCTCAGATCTGTATACTAATAGCGTTTCCTATTCTGAACGAAAATGTTGCATTATTACATTGCACCATTATCAACATGTGCCCTGTGCCCTATGAAAATGGTGCATTTTTCATGTGATAAATGAAACAAAAATAATGCAACCCTTTTGTGCAAAGAACAGAAAATGTTGCCCCTTAGTCGGGCCAGTTTTACATTTTGTCTATAGAACAAACAGCCCTAAAAAATGTGTGGAATCTTTGTGGAAGAGAATAAAAAAACTTGACAGTCCGAAGAAAATGCAGAATAAGTTTGACATTTTTGCCAGAATAAAAAAAGCAAAGTAAGGATTAATATTTTTGATTTAATAACACTACAAATAATTAAAATAAAATACCAAGAAATTCAGGTTTGGGGTAGAATAGATATGGGCCTGCTGAGCTCGGAACTATTTTTTTTTTTTTTTATTTTTTATATGGTTAGGTTTTTTTGGTTATCACTTCATTGAAAAATTATTTTCGCGGGAGTCACAAATGGGATAATCACAAGCAGTACAGTACCTCGTTCGAAAGACAATTAAAATTGTCGATGTACAACTTGTAGTAATTGGACATTACCTCGCTGAGTGACAGCTGGTCGAAATCAAAATGTTATTAACTACTTGCGATTTTTGAAAAAAATTTGATTTTAAAATTAAGTTTTTGTAGAAAGTTGTAAAATTCAGGAAAGTTTTATTCTTTTAAAAATTAGCCTGCTTAATTGTGGTTATCGCATTTGTGATTTCCGAAAATAATTTTTGAGTGAAGTGATAACCAAAGAAACACCAAATTACCGTTATCTCAAAAACCTAACAATGCAAAACATTAAAAAAAAATAGTTCTGAGCTCAGCAGTCCCATACCTATCCTCCCCCATACCTGAATTTTTAGATATTTTTTGGCTATAAACTAGTGTATTTAAATTTTTTTTGTTGTGAAATACGCGTTGTAAGGAAACGTACCTTAGGTATTTTTAAAATCGTTAGAATTCTTGTGGTAAAATTCATTTGATAATTTCTATTTCCTGATTTTTGGCCATTTATTTCTCAAAGGTTTTTGCAATTTCCTCCCAAGAAAGGTAAATAATGGAAGAAAATGCAAAAAAAAATTTCAAAAATAAAATTAGTAAAAACCAGGAAAAAGTTTAATTTTATAAAGAATTTCACATTACGTACTAAAATAAAATACGCAGTTGTATACACGGAATTCATCTCAAAATTTTTGCAACCGATTTTTAATTTTTTTCCGAATGTTGTATTAATTTTCAGTATTTTTCGGCAAGCTTGGAAATATTCGCTTAAACTTAGTACGTCATTAAATTCTAAAAATTTGTATTAGAAATTATCAAATGATCACAAGCTTTATTATTAATATCCTAAAAGTACCAACTGTAAAGGCAAATGTTTTGTATGTAATTTTCTTTGTTGGTTGCGTTTTTTAAAGTAACTCTTATTATTAAATAATACGCATGATTTTACGTTCCTATCTTATTTTGTTACTAATGAAATAATAAAAATGGCAATAAAAATCAATTTTTTCTTTGCACTTTAAAGTTGTAGCGTTCCTCGAAATATATATTTACTTTTTTCAACCCCAAAATGTGGGAAAATAATTAAGGTTCAAATCCCGGGACAAATCCCGGGATCCCGGGATTATAAAAACAAATCTCGAAAATCCCGGGATCGTAAAAATCGGAAAAATTGGAATCCCTAGTATGCATGTACTTGTGTTGGCATGTTTTCCAGCAAATTTGATACACTTGTACAGTTATATTAACAGCTACATAATAAAGGTCACTGTGGCCGCTGTGGTGCAGTGGGTAGAGTGCTCGCCTGCTATGCCAGAGGTCTCGGGTTCAAACCACGGTCCGAGCAAAATACCAAAAAAAAATTTTTCTAATTAGTAAAAATTCAATTATTGGATTTTTTAAGAGCAGCGGTCACCTCTCGGCAGTGGGCGGCATACCCTCCGAGTGTATTTCTGCCATGAAAAAGCTTCTCACAAAAAATGCATTCGCCGTTCGGAGCCGGCATAAAACTGTAGGTCCACCCAATTAGTAGGAAAAACAAAAAAAGAAGCACACCTCGAATTAGGAGGAGCTCGGCCATAAAACTCGTCAGAGTTATAATAGCGCCATTGTATTATATAATAAAGGTCACACTCTTACCAAAGGTGTTTCAACTTTGTGGCCTTTTAACAGTGCGCAATACACATGGGATGCGTTGTACTACACGCAATAACAAGTATAAGTACATGCATAAACATATATGTATGTATGTATGGCATGCAAGTGTATAACCATTATACATAAATGTTGAAAATTAAATTTAATTAATGTTCTACAAACAAAAACAAAATATGTATGTTGTATGCACGTTGTGGTTTATTCGTCATGTTGTCCCTTATAGGGTTTCATTGCTAAAACCATTTTACGTGATAGGTATACAATTACAATTTGTTGTTAGACATGTTTGCATACGTGCATGTACATATATATATATGTATGTACCTATATGGAAATAAGTGTATATATGTATTTATTTTATATTCAAGCATTGTCAAATAAACATTTTTACTTCAATTGTTGCAATCTATTTTCGATTATTTGTTCATCACTTATGTAGATATGTACGTACGTAGTACATACATATGAGTTAGTCAAATAAAATCTTTGTTATTCATAGCAATTTTGCATATGAAATTGTTGCCTTTATTGTGCATATACTCGTATATGTACTTATGTACATATATGTATGTATACTCAAGCACTTGTGTATGAATAAATGAGACGACAACTAAGTAGAAATAATATTTAGATTTTCGTTTGATTTGATTGAGTGGGCTGTGAACAAGGATATTGCTGCTTTCGGCTATGCGGAGGCTTTTTAGTTAATTGTATGACTAACTAATACAAGTGTAATATAATAATACATATGTATCTAATATAATAATATGTTTCTGAAATAGTATTTTTTTATTATTTCGCACGTTCTATTCAATAGGAATTTAACTCGAAATATTCGATATCTGGGATTTACCACATATTTCAATAACTTAGCCATGTCTTTGAATTTAGTCTTATAAAATACTCACAAATATAAAAAATGGCGGAAATGGAAGTGATATTGTAGTTACTGAGTTAACTAAAATCAAAACGGTTTCTATTAGAAACTTTCTGCGGAATTATTCAAAATATTTCTTTTGGAGATATGAGCAAAAATTTATTGAGCGACATCTAAAGTGGTCCTAAAACAAGAAAACGTCAGTAACGAGTACTTATGAACATTAATATTCAAAGAGCTTCGAGCAAAGAGCATCGGGGTTTTCTTCCCTTTATGGTTTGGTAATCTTATTATCGAAAATAACAAAAATATAGCTATTTAAAGAAATAGACACTTTAAAGCACTCATGTACATAGGGCCTTTATTGTGTACGAATGCAAGTAGATATGAATCGTTCATTTTCAAAACCAGATCCAATTCTAAAACATCACCTGTATTTAATATTAAAACAATTTCTTAACCAAAATCGGCCATATTCAAGTCAAATTACTCTATAATAATAATAAACACAAATCGTTTTAGCCATTGGTTTCTTAAGAGCAGTTTTTTGCATTTTTCAAACAAACAACTTGAGTGCAGATGGCCGGTTTTGAAAATAGACGATTCATAATATGTAGTGTTTCTTTTTTTCCCTTAAGTCACTTAAAGCGGTTTAATATGATTCAGATCCTATAAGAATTATTCATATCGCATGAAATTAACGAAATTAATTTAGCAAAACTGAAAGAAACGTACATATATTTTTTTTAGTCGCTCTTTCAGTATATACAAGGATTGTTGGATAAGTCCGTGACATATTGAATAAGAAATTTTTCGGCAAATTAACTTTTAATTTTGAATATAGTTCCCTTCTAGTTCAATATACTTAATACTGCGCGTTTTTTTAAGTTTTTTATTCCTTGCAAAAAATAGCAGTTTTCAAGGCTCTCAAAATGGGGATTTTTTTCTGTGATTTCAACCGAATCACTTACCACTCAGCCATTTCTTCAGGGTTGAAAGCAGCAAATAATCGGAGGGGGCTGCAACTGGAGAACATGATGAAATTCGTAATCCAATTTATGAACTTTTTTCACATGATGACTACACACGTCTACGGTCAGAATTTTTTTTCTACCAAATGCGGTTATTTTTGCCTCAAATCAAGATCGAATCTGTTCAAAAGCTCTGATTAATATTCGCCGGTTTTTGTTTCACCCTTTTCAAGTAAAGCGAATTGAAATACACCTTGTGCATACAAAAAAAAACAAAAAACACGATGGCCATAAACTTATTGGCCGACGTACCCATTTTGGCCTTCTTTGCTGCGCGTTCACGCTTGTTGCTTGGTTTCTGGTATGGTGTAGTGGATCCAAGTTTAATTTATGGTAGCAAAATGACTCAGAAATTCGTTCGAATTGCGGCTGAACATCGTCAAACACTCCTTTGAAGTTGTCACACGATTTCGCTTTTTATAGAGTGTAAAGCCATCGCGCGGAGAGCTTTTTCATTTCTAAATATTCGTGCAAGATGTGTTGTATTCGCCCAGTTGAGATGCCTGTGATCTCAGCTATTTCACGCACTTTCATTCTCCGATCGTCCAAATCATTCCATGAATTTTATCGACGATTTCTGACGTGACTACTTCTTTTGGGCGATCTGAACGTTCGGCATCATTTGTGCTGGTACGACCACAACGGAATTCAGTAAACCACCTTTTAACCATTGCAAATGATAGAGCAGAGTCCCCATAGTATTTATCAAGCCTTTCCTTGGTTTCTTTCATGGATTTTTTTACGAAAAACTAATGCTTAATGAGCACATGGAATTCAGTTGTTTTCATTTTTGTTACAACACATGGGGTTTTCGGTTTTAAATAGCTCTCAAGCACAAGCTAAATTGCGCACGTTGCTCAAACTTTTACAGTAGTCTCTTAATTTAAAATTACTGCTCGCCAAGTTCAAAATGTCACGGACTTATCAGACAGCCCTCATACATATATATGTATATGTAAGTGCATACGCCTTGCTCATGTGTGCAAACAAAAATCAATTTTTGTCAACACTAAGGCATAATGAATTGAGCACATGGAAATTAAAAAAAAAAAAATTCTGGTACTCAACTCAAGTTCACAACAAAAGTAAGAAAATGCAATGCATGAATATATTTTGCAACTTCGCATTGCAAACAATGAATGCTTCTTGTTGTATTGACATACAAACATAAATAACGTTACGTAATGCATTGAAGCAAAAATTTATATCTGCGAAATATTTACATACATATACATATGTAGGTATGTACACAACAAAGTGTGCGAATTTACTCATGCACTTGAATGAAATGCAATTCATGCACATGCAAAGAAGTACAAAGGAAGCGTGTCGAAGTGGGAGAAGATTTCGTGGGAAGGCGTAAATTCATAGATATGTATGTATGTATGTATGTAAATGCACTGTATGAAAAAATAAAAAACAACTTTGTGCCGAACATATTTTTCGTGTAAAAAAAATAATTTTCAATTTCCTACCGGGGCGATAAGTGCAAATTGAAATTTTTCTCTATTGTTGTTTGTTTTATTTATTGGCAATAAGATTGAGTTACTCTGTGCAAGGCAGCGTAAACGTATAGGTGACATGATGCTGCCTTGGCTGGCAGTTCTGCACAAAATTTGTATAAGGAGTTTAAAGAAATAAGGCATACATATACATATCTGCCAAGTTTTCTGTTAAAAGGAAAGATGTTGTTTTTCTTTTTATTATTTGCAAACCAATATTTTAAATTAAAAATAATGAGCCTTATGAGCGCTTATTATAAGGAGTGATATAAGCCTTATTTCCCATGGCGAATTAGCCTTACGGATAAGGGTTCCTCTCAGAGAGCAAGCATTCTCTATGAACTGTTGACGTCAATGCGGCAAAATCAGACTTATTAATATATGGGATGCTTCATACAACTTATGCACATTCCTTACAGACTTCAAGCATTACATTATAAATCTTATGACTATATGAAATAAGCCTCAAATAAGTACCTAAATTTTTTGTATGTGGCTGTTTTAGCCAAGCAGAAATTAAGTAATTTTTAAAGGCTTAATAAATTGCAGGCAGCAATCGGGTGATAAAAACAAAACAAACAAAAAATTTTTACAAGAAATGAAACGAAACGAAATTGCGACAAAGGCCGAAGCAGAGGGTTGAGGGCAAAGGGCAGAGGCAAACTTCTTTGCACAACTTCACCGGCTTGAAAAAATACTTTTTATGTTTTTACATTTGATTAAAAAGCAAACAAAAAATTACTAAATGTCTTTAGTATATGTGGAAGCTTAATGCAAGAAGAGGAGGAAGTTTATTTATAGCTCACTGGGTGTTGAAAATCTCATGTGCGGTTGCAGAAGAACCAGAGAATGTGGAAAATATGCACAATTGCCCCGCACTTTATTTTATTTTATTTATTTATTTTATTTTTTTTTTGTAAGAATTTTTTTTCATATTCTATTTTATTTTATTTCATTTTATTTTATTTTATTTTTCTTTATTATTTTATTTGACATTATTTTATTTTGTTTTATTTTATTTTATTTTATTTTATTTTATTTTATTTTATTTTATATTATTTTATATTATTTTATTTTATTTTATTTTACTTTTTTTATTTTATTTGATATTATTTTATTTTATTTCATTTTTTTTATTTTTGTATTTTATATTTTATTTTATTTTATTTGATATTATTTTATTTTACTTGATTTTTTTTATTTTATATTTTATTTTTTGTTTTTTTGTTATATTTTATTTTATTCTATTTTATTGTATTTTATTTTCTGATATTTTTTATTTTATTTCATTTTTTTTATTTATTTTTTTTTTTTATTTATTATATTTATTTTTATTTTTGTTTTATTTTATGTTGTTTTACTTTATTTTTATTTTTGTTTTATTTTATTTTATATTATATTATTTTATTTTATTTTATATTATTTTATTTTATATTTTAATTTTTTTTATATTTTTTTATATTATTTTATTTTTTGTATTTTATATTTTATTTTATTATATTTTATTTTATTTTATTTTATTTTATTTTTTTTTTATTTTATATGATATTATTTTAATTTACTTGATTTTTTTATTTTATATTTTATTTTTTTTTTTGTTATATTTTATTTTATTCTATTTTATTGTGTTTTATTTTTTGATATTTTTTGTTTTATTTAATTTTTTTTTATTTTTTTTTTTCTTTTTGTTTTATTTTTGTTTTATTTTATATTATATTATTTTATATTATTTTATTTTATTTTAATTTTTTTTATTTTATTTGATTTTTTTATTTTAGTTCATTTTATTTTATTTCATTCTGCTTTATTTTATCTTACTTTATTTTTTAATTTATTTTATTTATTTTTATTTTTGTTTTATTTTCTATTTTTTTGGTTATTTTATTTTATTTTACTTTATTTTATTATCTTTCTTATTTATTTATTTTTTTATTTATATCAAAATCTCTCATTCACCTCATTTTAAGTCTTGCGTGTGTTTTTTTATCATCTTATCTTTTCATGCCATTTGTCTGGGCTTTGTCTGGCTTTATATTGAGCAAAACCAGACCAAATCAAACCAAACCAAAGCAAACCAAACCAAACACAACTACCCAACAAAAATTTCAATGTACCGAAAGCGATTATCTAAGTTCGCCTGCTGGCTTTAAAACCTTAATTGACTCATTATTTTTGAACACAAACTCACATACTAGCACACGCCCCGGCATTATCTGTTATGATAAATTCAAAAGATAACCTAGTCTGCCTTAGTAACAATATTTTATTCGGTGCCAAGTTTAGCAGCTTTTAAACCACTTGGCAATCATTTTCTTATGAAAAATGAGTTTAAAACAAAAGAGAAAACAAATAGTTAAGATGAAACAAAAGAAAAACATAAACACTTTGGCCATTTATCGCAGCATTTAATTTTTGCTTAAATATTAGCAATGGCGGTCATGGTGTTATTCGCCATAGCATGTGATTACATACATACATACATGAATAACTAATAATAATAATACAATGGCGCTATTATAACTCTGACGAGTTTTATGGCCGAGCTTCTCTCCCAATTCGAGGTGTGCTCCTTTTTGTTTTTCCTACTAATTGGGTGGACCTACAGTTTTATGCCGGCTCCGAACGGCGAATGCATTTTTTGTGAGAAGCTTTTTCATGGCAGAAATACTCTCGGAGGGTATGCCGCCCACTGCCGAGAGGTGACCGCTGCTCTTAAAAAACCCAATAATTGGATTTTTACTAATTAGAAAAATTTGTTTGGCTCGGACCGTGGTTTGAACCCGAGACCTCTGGCATAGCAGGCGAGCACTCTACCCACTGCACATGAATAACTAAATCGAAATTAACATTGAATTGGTGTTGCAGCGCGCTTTAATCAACACCGGCAGGGCAGTGAACTGTGTGTCAGGTGGCGGCGGCAAAAAAGACCTTTGAATTTGTAAAAAAAAAGAAATATTCAAAGCAGAAAATGCATAAATCAAAATTTCCAAAAATAATTACACATGTTGCTTAATGTTTGCAACACAAAATTCCAATAAATGTATGTGTATATACATACATACAACTAATAAAGCAATAACAAAAACCGCAAAAAACTTTATAACAACTACTAACTGCACTGACAATGATGCATTGGAGGGTACACGCCCCACTGTATTTATGTTACACTGTGTGTGTCACACTCATGTCAAAATATGTCAGAAATGTGTCAAGCTCTCTACATATGTGACAATTTACACAACACAATGCTTTTGTTGTTGCTGCTGTTGACATACAAAAGGCATGCAACGCGTGTTATTAGGGTGGTCCCCAAATGTATGGAGACAAATTTTATATCATATTCCTTTAACATCATGCTTCGATGCATATATAGTCGAAGAGAACACATATAAATTTTGTCCCGATATGAGACGGTTAAGCGGTGTTGCACGGGGGTCAAAGTTAATATTAACATATGCGACCCCTGTGCGGCAGCCCTTCACCGTCTCCGCTGGGGACCAAAATTTATATGTGATTAGAAAATACCCATCCCGCTTTGCAGCGACGAAAAAAGTTTTTCCCATTTCCCTTTACTTTTACCTTTACCTTTATCTTTACATTACCGAGACCATCCATCACCATCTGGGCCCACTATTTCAGCCATTTCTGGGAAACCGACTTAGAAATCACGTTGAAAAAAGCTGTAGGTTGAAGCTCTGCTCAACGCCTTACATTTGCTACCAATATCGCTCGGAAGCATTCAGGGGTCATCCTGTTCTATGCTTTGACCCATATCTTGGAAAGCCGCCTAGGCATAACTATTTAAAGAGCTTTTTGTTAAAGTCCTCCTCAAAAGCTTTCATTTGATACCAATATCGCTTAGAAACTTTCCGGAGTCACTCGGGTCCACGTTTTGACCCGTATCTCGGGACCTGGCCTAGGCATCGCAAAGAAAATAACTCTATGTTGAAGGCCTACTCAGCACCTTTCATTTGATACTAATATTGCTCAAAGACTTGCTAGGCCACTCTGGTTCCACATTTGAGAGTCCATAAATAACACACACACACACATTCATTTTTATATAATACCCTGTAGGAAATTCAATTACTTTTAAATGACTTTATAAACTACTTTATTTTCAATATCATCTAATTGAAACTTTGACTTTTTCCTTTGCAATGAACTGACTTTTTTAACACGGCGATGTTCTAGCAAGCAGTCAATTGCCCTATCCTGCATTTGATTTCAACTACTTTACTAGTAGTTTAAAATAAATAACTTAATCTTGAGTTTCTTTTCAACTACTTTACTTTTAGTTTAATATAAATAACTTAATCCTGCATTTGATATGTCGAAATTCAAGAAATGGCAAAAATGCGAAAAAAATTTTCCTCAAATTTCGCAAATTGTTCTCAAGTTGGTAAACAATATTTGAGAAACAATTGAATTTATGTTAATTTTCAAATGATAAATATGAAACAATATTTTCTCCGTTTGAGAATTTCGTTTTCAGTGTTTAATGGGAAGTGAAGCTGAAAAACGGTAACCAAAAAGGGAAAAAACAATCTTGGCATACTTAGATCTGAAAACATGTGCTTATATATACATATGTACCTATATATAAACAAGAAACTCTCCCGCGCTGCATTTGTTTTAAGCTACTTTAAAATTAGTTGAATATAAATCATTTTTTAATATATTTATTTTTGCAACTAACTTTTTTTTCCGTGAGGGTAGATATCTTTGACTGTGCTGTTACCGCTGTAGCGGGTGAGATCGAAGAAAATCGCTATTTTGTTTTAGGGACCACCCTCATACATACTTACATACATACATACATGCATATGTATATGTATACGCAAATAAACACATTAAAACTGCATATACATTATGTATGCATTCTCCAACTCCACGACTTGATATATGTAATTCATAGAGGCCCTCAGTTTTTGACATATTTCTTGTGCTTTTTATACCCAAAGGTTGTAGCTTATTTTATGACAATGATATATAGACTTCGATTGGAATTTTAACATAAGTTTGACTTGGTTATAAACAGGTTTCGGCGATGTGCCATCTTCAGTGCCTTTTTTGTTCTCGAATTCACCCTACTTCCACCTTCTATTATTCCAGCTAAAATCAACTATAAGTTCAAAGCAAAGTACCTAGTCAGAAACTCACTACAGGCTAAATAATGCTCACTAATAGTAACTCGGTACCTCGCCTTTTCATTTCTTTTTTAACACGCTTTTATTAGCTTCACCTGTATGTATGTATGTATGTATGTATGTATGTATGTATGGATGGATGTATGTATGTATGTATGTACGTATGTAACTTCATCCCATCCTAAAAGTTGTAACATTTAACTAAATTATTATATCTTTCAAACATTCACTTTTATTGTGTTCTCTCTATTATTTCTATTCTCCTCCGGATTCGAAACATGACATCAACAGCCCAACGGCATCATATAGTAGGACATTCAACATTATACTTCATGCTTCATTGCGGCTTTTAAGTTACCTTTCCTCAAAATAGCCTCTATGAATTTCAATTCACTTCCGTATATAAGCCAATAAGTAACAAGCTTTCAGGGTACGAAAAAACTCACTCAAGAACGCTCAAAAATACATTCTTCTCAAATCACAAACAAATGTTCAAAGAAAAACGTATAACCACTCAAATAGCGAGCGAACTAACGCACAACAGCCAGCGATCGCTAGTGATGGGCGAGTCCGAGATGTTTTATTCGATTCTCTCGATTGTTGAAACATCTCGAATGCTCTCGATGGTTTTCATTCGTACTCGAGTCAAGTTGTAAATGGCCATCAGTCGAAACAATCGCTAAAACATCTCGGACTCGCCAACGATTCCTCTCGTTTTCAAAGCAACCCTACAACATCTTGGACTCGCTGCAAAAAATACTTAATATTTGTTGTTGCCGCTTGAATATCAAAACTGCTTTAAAAACATACAGAGTGGTACAAATCTATTGCCGTTGTTGCTACTCGTAAAATTCATTTATTTCATAAGCGTCTCACTTCAGAAAATTTATTAATGTTTAATAATTAGTTATTATTATTATGCACGACACTCTTTAGTTGCGATTTCAAAAATGCAGCGTCTATGTATAGAATATTTTTCTATTTGGTTCATTTATATATGTAGTTACCTCACTTCCATTAAAAATCCTACTTTCTTTATCAACAACCCTCATTCAGTTTATTTTATCAACTAAAACATATCATCAAAACAACAGCCGGCCCGCCGACTCGGAACAATCGCAAAAACATCTCGCTTGTGTAGTCGAGATGTCATCGAAACAACCTCCGACTCGGAACAATCGCGAAAACATCTCGATTGTGTAGTCGAGGAGCGAGTCAACTTTTGACTCGATTGTGATTTTGCAACGATGGCGATTCTCTCGATTGTCTAAACATCTCGGACTCGCCCATCACTAGCGATCGCTCATAGCGATGGCGATAAACTCAATGCATAAATTCACTCAAAAATGAAGCTTGAAGCTTCCTGTTTTGGGTTTGTTGTATTTGCAATGAAATCAGCCGCATGTACATACATACGTATGCAAAGCAAGAACTGGTTTTGTTTGTAATTCATTTAATAGTAAGTGCTGAATCAACGAAAAGGAACCCTAATTCTATAATTGCATTTCACGTTTGGAAAGCAATTTTTATACAATGTTTTGTAAACGTGAGGGGAAAAAATTTCTCTAAAAAAAAAAAAACAATGCGCCACTCGGGACTCGAACCTGAGCTCCTTGGTCCGTAGGCAGCATACCTCACCATTACGCTACAAACGTATTCGGAACTTTGTTGTCTAAATTTGAATTTATTCAATCAGTTTTCTTTTTTTTTTGTTCTTTTCAAATGCTACACCTCAACTTCTCTTCACTTTCTGATTGTAAAATATAACAAAACGTTTGGGAAATTTTGTATTTCCAAACTAGTTTGGAAAACCTTGAATAAAAGGGTTTGGAAAATATTGCATAATAAGCTAGTTTACTTCACTGCATATTGGGATTTTTGGTAGAAGTTATAAATACATATGTATGTAGATCTATTTCGGAGATCACCACATCCCATCAGACTTCTTTTTACTTTTTAGGCCCGTCACATAGCATACGTCAATACGTCTACGTCGACGTATGTGACTGACAGCTCACGTACTTGACGGAGAGGTCGCCACATAGGAAACGTTGGCGGATATACACAAATCAGCTGTTTGATTAACCTTTAACTACAGAGGTGGTGGAAAAAATTTAACTCTTTAGAATATTTTGTAATTTCTCTTTTAAGTTGCCCTATTGAAAATCAGTTTTCAGTAACTTCACATCTCCTGATAATTCTTGAACATTTTGTTTTATGGAGGAATGTTATACAAATGAGAAAAAAGTCGAAAAGCAAATTGAAAAAAAGTGAAATTCAAGAGTAGCTAAAGGTTAACAATCAAAAGCAATCAGCTGACATAGCGACGGATTGACGTATACCAAAAGTTGACTTTTGGGCAACTTCGGTACGTTGCGGCGACGGATCCGTCGTACGTGTGACGACGTACGTTTAAATGCCGACATTTTACTGAGCTGTCAGTCACATACGTCGACGTAGACGGATTGACGTATGCTATGTGTCGGGGCTATTTATTCTTGCGTCCGCATAAAACATCCTTTAATGAAAAATTTCACTAAAAAGTTAAAAATAAATAATAGCTTAAAAAAACTAAAAAACACGCTTTAATCTTAAAAATCTTACTAAGAATTGAGAAATAATTTTATTAGAAACAAAATGATGAACGAAAATATAAGTATTTAAGGAAAAGCGTGGGGGTGCTCAATAATATTTGAACATGAAAATATTCGATTCGTACAACTAGTACAAAAATATACCTAGTTGCGAAATTAAAGAGTACGATATATGAAATCTCAAAAAAGTCAAAATAAAATTATTAGTAAAAAAAACACCGATTTTAAATGTTTTTTGACATACTGAGCACCCCACGCTTTTCCTTAAATACTTATATTTTCGTTCATCATTTTGTTTCTAATTAAATTATTTCTCAATTTTTAGTACGATTTTTAAGATTAAAGCGTGTTTTTTAGTTTTTTAAGCTATTATTATACTCAGCTGTACTAGTACACAGAGTATTATAGTTTTGTTTTTTTATTAATAACCGCTTATGGCGCTTAGTCAGTGTTGCATTTTTTGTTGGTTTTGTTTTTTCTTTTATTCATATCAGTACATACACGTGTACGTTATAAAAATTGTATTAACTATGCATTATGTGTGTTTATCGTTGTTGTTGTTTTTGTTGTTTGTTGTTTTTGTTTTTGTTGTTATTGCTGTTATGCATTATGTGTGTTTATCGTTGTTGTTGTTTGTTGTTGTTCTTATTTTTGTTGTTATTGCTGTTATGTCCAAAAACCCAATTTCCAATTTTCATTGCGTTGACTGTGCATGAAATGGCATTACAAAATGGTAACGCAGAAGACACGATTTGAATTTGTAAAATTGTGTTGACTTTGACGTTGACCTTGGCAAGGTTGGTTTCGATTTGACACAATATGTTATGCATAGCCATTATAATTCTTATTATTTTTTTTTTGGCTCTTTTTGGTATTTCTTACTCATCACTTTAATTTACGCGTGTTATGCAAATGCGTTTGTATGTTTATTAAATTTTTTTAACATAGCACATAGTTTTATTTTAACAGATTGCAACTTTTCGATTTCAAAACATTAAAGTGTTTGTATTCAATAGAAAAAGAGTTAAATAAACAAGTTGTGGAGTGGAAAGAGATTAATAGAAAGAATAGCGAGAAGAAGAAGAAGTATCATATTTTCATATATGTAATTAAAAGTCCTAAACATAAAACTTCACTACATAAAATTAATAAAAAAAAAAATAAAAACAATTCAGATACCTGCAAAAACCCATTATTTATAAACAACACGCGCATTTTGTTTAAATAATATTCTAATCATCTCTGACAAAGATTCACTAGCTTCCATTGTAGCAGAAACCTCAAATGGTAAGAAGCTAAAGCGATGAATCAGACTGAATGTAAAGAAAAGAAGATAATTTGTTTGCCTGAGACGATATCAACATTTAATTGAAGGTACCACACTCAAAAAAAAAATTCTCTCGATCAAAGACATAATTTTCCTTATTTTGAACACGCGACCCAATACAAAATTTTCTTTGTTTTGTGTAAATTTTCTCAAAAATGTGGAAAAAACATAAAAAAACATTCAAACAAATTCGTTGCCATGGGGATTTGTATGGGAATTTAATTTCTCAAAATTAAGGAAATCAAGTCTTCAAAACAAGGAAAGTTGGGAATGGAATGGCGCTTAAAGAATTTTTCATTATTTTAATGTATGAATTTTTTCAAAACAAGTATATGAAACCATGGTAACGCATGTAACAACAATATTTTATAAACCTTTTAACATGTTTTAAGGAAAATTTACTCAAAACAAAGAAAGTAGTGTTCAAAATAGGTAAGCAATTTCTTTGACCCCTCCATATATTTTTTTTCGCTCAGTGCAGGTTTAATCTAAAGTAGATTCAAATTATTCGAAAAATTACATGCCACCAATCTGATTCCAATTAATCTTTCTTGCTCAACATTTCTGGTTAGAATTATAATTTTCAAGAGCAGTGACTTGTGCTGACAAACAGAAGGCAAAACTCGTTTAGAACACTAAAGCTTTATCATTTTCCTATACACCGTTGGAACACTTCCCAGCAGTTATCTGATGTTTCATAAGGCCTTCCATATACATATTTAGTACACTATTGCAACTAATGGAAAAATGATTTGGTTCATTGCAAATTACTTATTTTAGAAGCAACTGCACCCGACCAGGGTATTTGAAGGTCTCTATTAGGGATTCCAATTTTTCCGATTTTTACGATCTCGGAATTTTCGAGATTTTTTTTCTAATCCCGGGATCCCGGGATTTATCCCGGGATTTGGACATTAATTATACAGGCCGACAAAATTTCCAAAAAATTTTCTAACTCAAATAAAATTCTACTTTTCTAAAGGATTTCGGTGCCCTGAATCTGAATCTGAAGTCGGATTTTCGGTAATACTTGTAGGTTTTGAGATATTTATGCGATTTTTTCTATATTCACTGCTCAATCTGTTAAATTACTTACTTTCATTAAAAAATGATTGCAGCTATTGAAAGAACGATCAATTCTCTTGAAAACAGCGCTTTGCTTTCTCGGGTTTCTTATTTATATATCTAGAAATATATGTTTTAGTACAATAAGGCATTTGCCTTCGAAATCAACGGCAGTATTTGTAGCGCTGTTTTAATCGAAATCAAGTTTTGTAGCTGCTCTGCCGAACTATTTTTATTTCAGTAGAGAAAATATATACATAGTAGGCCACTGATTGGAATTTTTGTTTCAGTCACGCAAAATTTAGTCGTATTTTCGATAAATTAATATAAATTAATTCACTTATTTCATTCTAACGCACAGTTTGTTGTTAATATAATAAACTGCCTAAAAGCGTGCTACAAAATTTTTATTTGCAATATTGCAAGTTACAAGCAAGATATCCGAAAAAGCAAAACATTGTCTTCAAGAGAAATGACCGTGCTTTCAATAGATTTAATCAGTTTTTAATGAAAGTGGGCAATTTTAAAGATATTGAGGAGTGAATATGGTCAAAAACCGCGTTTTTCGCCTCTTTGGACATGAATATCTCAAAAAGTGCACCGAAATCCTTTTGAAACGTAGAATTTTATTTCTGTTACAAAAATTTGTCGACCAGTATTATTTTCCCACATTTGAGGTTGAAAAATTAAATATGTATATTTTCGAGAAACGCTACAACTTTAACATGCAAAGAAAAAATAGATTTTTATTCACATTTTTTATTATTTCATTACTAACAAAATAAAATAGGAACGTAAAATCATGCGTATTATTTAATAACACTTAAGAGTTACTTTAAAAAACACAATCAACAAAGAAAATTAAATACATTTGGTGAACAAAACATTTTCCTTTATAGTTGGTAGTTTTAGGATATTAGGATAAAAAGGTTTGCGATCATTTGATAATTTCCAATAAAAATTTTTAGAATTTAACGACACACTTCATTTAAGCGAATATTTCCAAGCTTGCCGAAAAATTCTGAAAATTAATGCAACTTCCGAAAATATTTAAAAATCGGAGGCACATATTTTGATATGAATTCCGAGGATGCAGCTGCGTATTTAATTTTAGTAGAGTAATGTAAAACTATCAAGTCTAATTAAAATTTTGTTTGCATTTTCTTCCATTATTTACTTTCCATAAAAAAATCTTACTAAGAATTGAGAAATAATTTTATTAGAAACAAAATGATGAACGAAAATATAAGTATTTAAGGAAAAGCGTGGGGGTGCTCAATAATATTTGAACATGAAAATATTCGATTCGTACAACTAGTACAAAAATATACCTAGTTGCGAAATTAAAGAGTACGATATATGAAATCTCAAAAAAGTCAAAATAAAATTATTAGTAAAAAAAACACCGATTTTAAATGTTTTTTGACATACTGAGCACCCCACGCTTTTCCTTAAATACTTATATTTTCGTTCATCATTTTGTTTCTAATTAAATTATTTCTCAATTTTTAGTACGATTTTTAAGATTAAAGCGTGTTTTTTAGTTTTTTAAGCTATTATTATACTCAGCTGTACTAGTACACAGAGTATTATAGTTTTGTTTTTTTATTAATAACCGCTTATGGCGCTTAGTCAGTGTTGCATTTTTTGTTGGTTTTGTTTTTTCTTTTATTCATATCAGTACATACACGTGTACGTTATAAAAATTGTATTAACTATGCATTATGTGTGTTTATCGTTGTTGTTGTTTTTGTTGTTTGTTGTTTTTGTTTTTGTTGTTATTGCTGTTATGCATTATGTGTGTTTATCGTTGTTGTTGTTTGTTGTTGTTCTTATTTTTGTTGTTATTGCTGTTATGTCCAAAAACCCAATTTCCAATTTTCATTGCGTTGACTGTGCATGAAATGGCATTACAAAATGGTAACGCAGAAGACACGATTTGAATTTGTAAAATTGTGTTGACTTTGACGTTGACCTTGGCAAGGTTGGTTTCGATTTGACACAATATGTTATGCATAGCCATTATAATTCTTATTATTTTTTTTTTGGCTCTTTTTGGTATTTCTTACTCATCACTTTAATTTACGCGTGTTATGCAAATGCGTTTGTATGTTTATTAAATTTTTTTAACATAGCACATAGTTTTATTTTAACAGATTGCAACTTTTCGATTTCAAAACATTAAAGTGTTTGTATTCAATAGAAAAAGAGTTAAATAAACAAGTTGTGGAGTGGAAAGAGATTAATAGAAAGAATAGCGAGAAGAAGAAGAAGTATCATATTTTCATATATGTAATTAAAAGTCCTAAACATAAAACTTCACTACATAAAATTAATAAAAAAAAAAATAAAAACAATTCAGATACCTGCAAAAACCCATTATTTATAAACAACACGCGCATTTTGTTTAAATAATATTCTAATCATCTCTGACAAAGATTCACTAGCTTCCATTGTAGCAGAAACCTCAAATGGTAAGAAGCTAAAGCGATGAATCAGACTGAATGTAAAGAAAAGAAGATAATTTGTTTGCCTGAGACGATATCAACATTTAATTGAAGGTACCACACTCAAAAAAAAAATTCTCTCGATCAAAGACATAATTTTCCTTATTTTGAACACGCGACCCAATACAAAATTTTCTTTGTTTTGTGTAAATTTTCTCAAAAATGTGGAAAAAACATAAAAAAACATTCAAACAAATTCGTTGCCATGGGGATTTGTATGGGAATTTAATTTCTCAAAATTAAGGAAATCAAGTCTTCAAAACAAGGAAAGTTGGGAATGGAATGGCGCTTAAAGAATTTTTCATTATTTTAATGTATGAATTTTTTCAAAACAAGTATATGAAACCATGGTAACGCATGTAACAACAATATTTTATAAACCTTTTAACATGTTTTAAGGAAAATTTACTCAAAACAAAGAAAGTAGTGTTCAAAATAGGTAAGCAATTTCTTTGACCCCTCCATATATTTTTTTTCGCTCAGTGCAGGTTTAATCTAAAGTAGATTCAAATTATTCGAAAAATTACATGCCACCAATCTGATTCCAATTAATCTTTCTTGCTCAACATTTCTGGTTAGAATTATAATTTTCAAGAGCAGTGACTTGTGCTGACAAACAGAAGGCAAAACTCGTTTAGAACACTAAAGCTTTATCATTTTCCTATACACCGTTGGAACACTTCCCAGCAGTTATCTGATGTTTCATAAGGCCTTCCATATACATATTTAGTACACTATTGCAACTAATGGAAAAATGATTTGGTTCATTGCAAATTACTTATTTTAGAAGCAACTGCACCCGACCAGGGTATTTGAAGGTCTCTATTAGGGATTCCAATTTTTCCGATTTTTACGATCTCGGAATTTTCGAGATTTTTTTTCTAATCCCGGGATCCCGGGATTTATCCCGGGATTTGGACATTAATTATACAGGCCGACAAAATTTCCAAAAAATTTTCTAACTCAAATAAAATTCTACTTTTCTAAAGGATTTCGGTGCCCTGAATCTGAATCTGAAGTCGGATTTTCGGTAATACTTGTAGGTTTTGAGATATTTATGCGATTTTTTCTATATTCACTGCTCAATCTGTTAAATTACTTACTTTCATTAAAAAATGATTGCAGCTATTGAAAGAACGATCAATTCTCTTGAAAACAGCGCTTTGCTTTCTCGGGTTTCTTATTTATATATCTAGAAATATATGTTTTAGTACAATAAGGCATTTGCCTTCGAAATCAACGGCAGTATTTGTAGCGCTGTTTTAATCGAAATCAAGTTTTGTAGCTGCTCTGCCGAACTATTTTTATTTCAGTAGAGAAAATATATACATAGTAGGCCACTGATTGGAATTTTTGTTTCAGTCACGCAAAATTTAGTCGTATTTTCGATAAATTAATATAAATTAATTCACTTATTTCATTCTAACGCACAGTTTGTTGTTAATATAATAAACTGCCTAAAAGCGTGCTACAAAATTTTTATTTGCAATATTGCAAGTTACAAGCAAGATATCCGAAAAAGCAAAACATTGTCTTCAAGAGAAATGACCGTGCTTTCAATAGATTTAATCAGTTTTTAATGAAAGTGGGCAATTTTAAAGATATTGAGGAGTGAATATGGTCAAAAACCGCGTTTTTCGCCTCTTTGG